>CAMGYJ010000004.1:54337967-54382578 GCA_946122785.1 Linum tenue | reverse complement strand
ACCTCGTTTTGCTTGCTGAGTCAACCGACAGGTTGACAACCTTGATGATTTAAAATGATGAGATATGTTAGAGATGAGTTTTTAATAGATATATGTAAGACAAATTTATTTCCATCATTAAAATTTTAAAGGGTTTTAGGTATAATATGCCACTCTACTATGTCCATTTTATCAACATGCTCATTTATTATTTTTTACATTAAACATGCCTTTGTACTTGGAAGCTATATCAAACATTCCCTTCTGTTAAAATTTTCATCCAAAATCGTTAACCACAGTCGAACTTTTATTTGGACGACACAAATGTCTAAAATATCCATAATAATCACTTTAGAATTTTTTGGTCCTTTTATATAGCCATATGAATATATGATGAGATCCAAAGAAATAAAACAGTGGACAAAACTGACATTTTCCCTCTCATTTGCCCATGTCAGGTCGTCTAAATCTCGATTCAATCATGATTGACAATTTTTTTCAATAAAAATTTTAACAGAAGGTTATGTTTGATAACTTTTTCAAAGTACCGGGGCATGTTTGATGTAAAAAAATAATAGAGGGGCATGTTTGATAAAACCACATAGTAGAGGGGCATATTATACCTATAATCCAATTTCAAATTACTACTTTATTTGTATACATATTTACTACTTTATTTGTATATATATTTATTGTTGGCATATTATACCTATAATCCAATTTCAAATTGGGTTAATTGCATGGTTGGTCACTGAGATTACAAAAACCGTTCAAGTTTGGTCACTTGAAATATTTAAATCCATTGGTGGTACTTCAGTTTACTGAAACCGTTCATGTTTGGTCACTCTCCGTTCAACTCCGTTAACTTTTGCTGATGTGGCAGTCAACTCTAAAATTGACCGTTAACTTAGTGACGTGACAACTAAAAAATTATTAAAAATAAAAAAATAAACTTTTATATTTTCCACCTCATTATTACATTCATTAAAAATAAATAAAAAAAAACCTAATTTCTTGTATGACTTCTAGCTCGACGTCGGATCTACCTCGGCGGCTGCTTCCTCCGCTACGAGAATTACAGCTTCTATGCAGAATCTGTCTCCCCCACCATCGACAACTTCACATGCGGAGGCGACGCCGCCGCCGGAGCGGAATTCGAGTATGTGCAGAGACGCAGAGTGTGAGGTACGCGGTGGCGAATGTGACGAGGAACGCGGCGGTGTCGGAGGGAGTGAGTGGGTTTTTCGGAGTGGCGGAGGTTGGAGGAAGGGCTTATGCTCTGGCGCAGTGCTGGGAGAGCGTCGGGAGAGATGGTTGCTGGGAGTGTTTGGGTAAAGCCGCCGCCGCGGTGGTCGGAAGATGTCTGCCGAGGAGGGAAGGGAGAGCGCTGAATGCCGGTTGCTATTTGAAGTACTCCGATCATAAATTCTACGGCGACGGAGGTGTTAGAGTGCATCATCGCGGTAATTTCGGACTCTTTGAGTCTTTGTTTTTAAAAATTTATATATAATTTTCTAGGTTTTGTTTGTTTGCTGAGAAATCATAGGGAAAGCGACGGAAAAGAAACACGAAGAAGGGGGAAACGATCTTGAATAAGTTAATTAGGGTTTCTTGCAAAATTGAGCATTGATTTTGAGTTGCCACGGCTCTGTTCTGAATTTTCAGGGGATTCAACACTAGGAGTGATAATGGCGATTGCCTTAGCATCAGCAGCATTCGCCATGCTCACACTCTTCGCAGCATACGCTGTCCATCTCAAACGCCTAAAGGCTAAACAAGGTATATACCCAAAAACCATCTCCACAAACTACAAGAGCTACTCCATTTTTTAGCTCCCCCACTTACTAGAAATTGTCACAGCACGCAGAAATCTGGGCAAGGTATCGATAAGCTTCAATAGGTTAAGCATGGACTTCAAGTATGAAACTTTAGAAAAAGCCACTGATTACTTCAGCCTGTCGAAGAAGCTAGGCCAAGGAGGAGCTGGCACAGTTTTCATTGGATCTCTTCCCAATAACCAAACCGTGGCAGTGAAGCGGCTGATCTTCAACACAAGCCAATGGGTGGAGGAGTTCTTTAACGAGGTGAATTTGATCAGCGGAATTCAACACAAGAACCTCGTTAAGCTGCTCGGTTGCAGTATTGAAGGACCCGAAAGCCTGCCGGTCTACACGGGTGCTCTGCCTGGACGAGGCCACGACAGGGCTGGACAACGCCGCCGCGTTCTTCGTCGTGGAAGCCCTCCACAATGTCGTCCGCGATGGCGGCGACGGGAGGATCGTGGTCTGCTTCCCGCAAGTCTCGTTTTCTAAAAAATAAAGAAATTAGGTTTTTTTATTTTTTAATGAATGTAATAATGAGGTGAAAAATATAAAAATTTATTTTTTTATTTTTAATAATTTTTTAGTTGCCACGTCACTAAGTTAACGGTCAACTTTTAGAGTTGACTGCCACATCAGCAAAAGTTAATGGAGTTGGACGGAGAGTGACCAAACATGAACAGTTTCAGTAAACTGAAGTACCACCAATGGATTTAAATATTTCTAGTGACCATTAAATTACTACTTTATTTGTATATATATTTATTGTTTAACCCCTATCAGACCATTAAACCGCAAACTAATTGCTTGACCAACTCAATGACTTAAACTGGTTTGACAACCTTGTTACTAAGTAATAACCACTACTAATCTATAAACACCATAGATTACTCTAACAAACCAAAATTCACTTAAATTGTTAACTTTGATGGCTCCAAAATTCACTTAAACTTGTCAAATTCGGTGGCGTAAGGACCTGAACCTGAATTCAATAAACGTTAAGGGTGTCACAATACAACACTTTCCTCCTTCCACGCTATATGCTAAAAATGCTCTTTTTGACAGAACGCCGGTTTACAACATTTGAAAATCAAATACAATGCAAGTAACTCTTCCCGCCGATTGCAAAGAAGAAAAAGAATCTTCCCACTGAAAACAGCCCTCACAAAACCAAACAAAGCGGCAACAGCCAGAGTTGAGCAATACATAAAAATTACACAAATAGAAAAAGAAAGCAAGAGCTAGCCTAATCTAAGAGACAAACGAGCAGAGACAAAAACCACTCTCAAGATGCATTCACACAAATATACAAAATTCACACAAACATATTCTCAGGGGAGAAGAAACTTAGGCATGGCCACTGTCGATCGGAGCCCCTGTTCTCGCCTGAGAGATCCGATTAGCATAGATCGTGACCAACTTCAACTGCATGCTGTTGAGCCCTTCCAGGTATGGCAAGAATGCTTTCCCAAGCATAATGTAGATATCCACCAGGCAGAAAACCACGGTCTATGCCAACCAAATATGAAGCAGATGACAGACCCAGAAAAGAAAGGGGGAAAAAAAGAAGAAAAAAAACAGGTTATCACAACACCAGAAACAATACATTGGAGGCCTAAGAAATGTAAATAAATAACACGGAAACAGTGTGAAAGGGGAGGCACGCTGGTTGTTAACAGCTTCAAACAAACAGTGGAATGAACACAAGCAAACAGAAATTTCTACCTTGCGAACATCGGCACTCTGATTGTTAAAAGCTTCAAACAATGCAGGCAAAAATGATGGCAACTGATTCATTAGCTCCTCCTGGGAAAGCCGGCCAACAAGCTGGACACAAGAACAGACAGTTAAATTCAACAGTTAATTAAACAGCTCATAACAACACCTTTGTTTCCTTTGAAGACACTCCAAAGACATGCCATTGACTTGCTTTTGAGATCTCGAATTTCCATCCCCAGGGGAAAATGAGAAACAAGAAAACCAAAAATACCTTTGTCAGACAGCTTATGCACGTCACAAGAGTTTTCTCATCTTCAGTTACCAACAAAGGAACAAGAACCTGTAACAGCGGACCAAGTATATCAAAAACTATAATAGATTGCAATGTTCCCCCCAAAACACAAGGCAGATTCAAAAAGCCACAGGAAGTTCAGTGGGCGATAGAAGCACGTACACTCAAAGATCTGTATGGATCATATTGAGATAAAATAATGTTCAAGCAGTTCTCAGCCTCATTGGATACCTGAACACAGAAGTAAGAACACAAGATCAAGAGGCAGCTAATGGGTAGTAAACGAAAGAACAAAGCAAGCACTTCCTGTAAGATGAAACGAAAATCACCCTTGGGACAGCATCCTTTGCAACATGAAGCAGCTTTTCAATCACGATCTCGATGGAATCCTCCATGGCATCTTTCTGAAAGGGTTGATGGCAATAGACATATTTCCAGAAGGATTAGAAGCAATAGAGGAGAGCATTAGATAAACCTCTAGTGAAAACCGTTAACAAGTACCTGATTTTTCAGCATTTCAACAATCAACAAGAGAGCATGTTCACGAACCGTGGAATCAGGATCATCCAATACCTCAAGTATCGCTGTCAAAATCTGATTGAAGTACTGCAGAGGAAAAAAGATCTAGTCAAGAAGCAACAAAAAGAATAGTATTCAAACAGTAGAATCAATCTCAAACATCAGAATCTAACTCTGAAAACAAAAATTCCAACAGCAGAATAGAGTTTGTAGTTCTAGTAAAGAGATTCCTTGACAAATAAATCTGAATCTTACATGCTTCCATAACCTTCACTAAGTGCTTACTAAACTTCACAAAACTCATAATAGCTTCACATAAACTAGTGAAAATTTTTTGAATTTCTTAATTTGGTGCAGCAGCATATATTGCCTCATAGACTCCAAACCAAAAACAATTTGTTCCTAGGCCACTAAAAACTATAAACAGCTGCTGGTCATTATAATGCATAAAATTGCTAGAGTCTAAACTGTGGCCTAAACACTTGTGAGCAATTTAAGTACAATGGTAATAGAGTAGCCTACACTGGACCAAACTGAGTGATCACTGGCCATGGAAGCTTCAATTAATTTTTGAATCGCACCGCATTTGCTGACTGCAGGGTTTTCATCACTAGCATTGCAAATCTGGAAAGAGAGAAAAGGATTGTAGTTACAATCACAGAGAATTCAGGAAAATGTATAATCTGAGTTACAGAGCTCACCACGTGGAGGATTTGAGGAATACTAGGACCACCATCAGCAACAGAATTGATTCTTAAAGCAGTAGATTTTAAATTATGAAGATCCAACTCAGGAAGGGAGTAAGAATTATGCATATAGCCTTCAGAAACCACCAAAGATTCAGCACTTATTTGTCCATTAAGATCAAAACGTGGACTTGAGAAACCTTCATGGTTCAAGTCACTGTCCAAGCTTTCCAAGTGACCAGACTGGGATCCCATGTTCTGACTCATAGATGGGTTATGGACCATGTAACTCAAATCTCTAGATTTTAGATCATTACTATCATCAACAACAGCACTAGCCTCAAAATTCTGATACAAGGACTCCTGAGTTTCATCAGAAGTAGCTTGACCAATAATTCCTGTGACCTGCGCTGACTCTTGAGTGGAATGCCATTTCCTGCCACCATCACTATCAATCGAACCACCGGAATACCTGCCAAGGTAATAACTCTTCTTTGATGCAGCAATATATCCTTCCTCTGAAGATGTTCCGACAACATCACATGGATCATATGCTGACTTTGACCGCTGTCGGTCTTTCTTGTTCTGCAAGAAATTCATTAGATCCACTTCGATACGGGGAGTATACTGTTTAAGGGCTCTTCTCAAGGAATTTTGCTCCTCCACAGATAAACAAAGTATAAAATTGAGGACAGCAGAGGAATCAAAGTGGGAATAGACTGATATAATGCATGTAATAGCTGCTTCCTTCAGCTTAGTGTTTTTATCATGGGACAACGGAGTCAACTTAGCAAGCCATAACTTCAGAATGCCAGTGTTGCCAGCGCCTTCTGAGTTCACTGCATGCTTGTTAAAGGAGCCAATAGCAAACTCAATGACAGCCAATTTGGCCTTTGGTGATCGTTGTTCATCCAGTGAACGAAGTAGTGCTGGTAAGAGGGTGTCAACACCATAAGTTTTGCCAACAATATCCAAGGTAGTTAAACAAGGTTGCCTAACTAGTTCCTTGGGATCAATTAGTCGAGAGAAAACATGGGGCAAGATCCTTTCCATGTAACTTTCGAAAGGCTTCCTGCAAGCAGGTATAATATCTGCCAGCGTTGACAGAGCTGCCTGTGCCACCTTATGGTGGGGATCATCTAAGTGCTGGAAAAATAACTTCATAACCTTCTCAAAGTTCTGGATAACTTCTTGAATGCCTTTAGGGCCCTGCTGCAGCAAAGATCGGAGGTAACTGAAAGCTGCAACTCTAGCATTCCAGTCAGAGCTTGGACTTAGTCCCTCATTAAGTGCATCACCAAGAGAGGCTGGACCTCCAGAATAATTTGCAATCTCCGCAAGGGAAAGTTGGCTATCATCAAAACTTTTTCTCCTACCAGCAGACATCCGCCCAGCCACATGCTTTCTCAGAAGTGGCCTTTGGAAGTTTGGAACATGACTATTCTGTGAATCCCTGAAGTTCACATCTTTGTGAGGTGTATCAAGGTATTGCCTGTCAATTTGTGGGTTCATAATGCGCCTTGCCTCCCGGATGTCATTATTCTCATTTATCAAACCTCTGTCTTGCAACCTTTCAGAAGACCTCCGAGCTGTGTAAGATGAAAATGAAGGTGCAGATTCACCCACCACCCCACTGCGATATGATAGCTTGGCAGATTCTTTGGAAGCTTGAATATGAGTAATAATATCAGACAAGATCAAGCCACCATTGCGGTTCCCACCTTTACTGATACTAGAGACGGTTGAGTCCACAGGAAATGAGCTAGTGAGATTACTTGAAGCTGGGAATGGCGGATAACGAGATGATGGAGGGTCAACTCCTGCACTAGGGGAAATTAAAATAT
Organism: Linum tenue; assembly: GCA_946122785.1. Classification (NCBI taxonomy): domain Eukaryota; kingdom Viridiplantae; phylum Streptophyta; class Magnoliopsida; order Malpighiales; family Linaceae; genus Linum; species Linum tenue. The sequence goes on along the minus strand of CAMGYJ010000004.1, from coordinate 54,375,719 downwards.
ATATTCAGCCGCTCACAGAACAACTCAAGTTCATTTCATAGTCATGTTTTTTAGTAATTAAAAGTTTTGTACGTTGAGTGCCAAAATTGTTTTAAAATATGACAGACTGTTTCATAAAGTACTAAGATCATCTTCTACCATGACACTATGTACAAAGGCCATCTATAAAAAAGAAAGTACCTAGGTCCAAACTGGATGACCGAAGAGCTGAAGGATTTTGTTTGTCAGATATCTCCAAGCCTCTAAGCATGCTTTCGATTGCAGTGACCTTTTGTTTACTTGCATGCAAAACACTTTCTAGACTCCGTTCAGTGCCTTTACCAAGAGACTTTGCCTGTGACAGCAACAGCCCAGATGACAGCGATGTCCCAGAGGACAAGCTGGAGGTTCTATCCATTGCAACAATGGCAGAAGTTCCATATCCAGGTAAATTTGAAGCAGCATGCACTTGTGATGAATATGAACTTGTTGCACTTCTATCTCGAACGGAAGGCGACGCATGTCTCCTATGCAAGCCACCATCCTCTTCATTAATAATCTGCAAGCACAAGTTACAAAATTAAGAAAACTATGACCCTAGCAACAAATTACAGAAATAGAAAAGCATACCAAGATAGACATACTCGCTGAATAACAGGGTCAAAGGATGAAAACAAACGACGGGAACGCTCCGGCCAAGTTTTTGCGAACATTCTGTAGCACATTCTTGCAGTAGATCGCACCTATTAAGTTCCACTACAATGTTATGCACTATAAAATATCAATAAATACATAGCATATCGCATGAAAAAAGGTACAGAGGATTTATAAATCACAACACAACAAACTTCATAGGATGTATTTCCCCAGAGCATTTAGAACAACCACAAAATATCTTTCAGACACCAGGCAACAATGTTTTTGTATTTAATCAAGAATTAAGCCATCTTAGTATTTAACAACTGGTCAGTTTGGAAATGATAAATTATACAACATTGTTTCTCTAAGTATGCAAATTACTAAATGATCCGATCAAGCCTCTTCAAACATTAAGAGTGGATTCCAGCTTTTACAGGTGTATGTTGAACACCCCAGGTTTGAACCTATGATAAGTTTGATGTTTTCATACCACACTACCACTTGACCAAGCCCTTGAGATTTAAATGCATCTTTCATTGCTAATAGCCTCTCTAAGCTTAATGTACATTCCCCTTTTTAAAACCTACTGAAATCACATATACTCGTGCTCACAAACAGAACAAATATCAGTTAGTCTCCAGAAGTGATGAGGTTAACTATAGAGGGCAAAAATGTGAGTCCACACATAAAAGAACTCAAGAATTCCCATATAAGTACCTCACTCATTGCATCCGAAACACAACACCTAATGAAATCCTCATAAAGATCAGCTGACCGTTGTATTTCTGGAGCGTCGGGCCAGTGTTCAAGGATCAATAATGCATACTCGCAACATCTGATGAAAGAGGACAAAGTTATGATAAATACATATACCTGTGGCAACAAAAATACTAACCCTGAGTTGTACCTTGCCCGGAGTATAGCACTTCGGTCATTTTTAGCAGAGTCTGCTATGCGAGGAAGCACGCGGATAACTTTGCAGTTACGTAACATCTAAACATCAGAAAAGGTACAGTAAGATAGAATACATCCAAATTTAAATGAGGCCAGAATGACAAGAGAAAGCATTACTGTCTTTATGCAGTTGTCTGCTGATTCTGCAATTACAAGTACAGTAATCACCACCAGCTTGAAAAGGACCTGAAAACAATAGCAACAGAAGGCTTCTTTTATCAGCAAACTACATCACCAAATTGGCTCATTTGAATGTGTGAGTTAGGGAGATGATGCGAAAGAACTTACAGGAATGAACATCTCCGCACATGGTTCGAAGTCACCCAAAAGTTCCTTTGATAAGAAGCATAACAGGTGACAGGCCTATTAAAATTTCAAGAGGGCATTAGTATGAATAGAGCCCAGTAGTTGAAATCTACGAAAATGCTCTTAGCAAAAAATAGATGATGTAGATTTTATTCTAGTTAGTCCTCAAACAAGCATGTTTGCTCAGCATATTCATGTCATCTTTATTCTTTGCATATACTAGGACTCCAAGAAAGCCTTAAAAAAAAGGTTAGACATACAGACCAGTAACTCGGATTCTTTCGAGACAATGAACTTTTCCATGTATTTTCATTGAGAATGAAGTAGTCATTTGGAAGTTATGATTTCCAATAGTGTATTCTATGAATGCATGTGCCTCAGTCACTCACGTCCTTTGGCACAAACAGTTTCTGAAATTCTTACATTTGGAAAAGGATGATGCATTCCAATACATTACATTTTTTCACTTCACTTTTTTCACTATTCCAACTTTCCACGTCTCGTAAAGTGTCCATTGATCACTGAAAGTAAATAATTTAAACTGACCATCACCACATCCAAATTGTGCATTAGTCCATCAACTAATTTAGATAATCTTCTTCTTTTACATAGGGATCGTTTGGATGGATCAATTAAAAAACAAGACAATTTTGGTAATTGTCGCATTTTACAAAACGACAAGTCAGTTTCTGAAATTCTTACATTTGGAAAAGGATGATGCATTCCAATACATTACATTTTTTCACTTCACTTTTTTCACTATTCCAACTTTCCACGTCTCGTAAAGTGTCCATTGATCACTGAAAGTAAATAATTTAAACTGACCATCACCACATCCAAATTGTGCATTAGTCCATCAACTAATTTAGATAATCTTCTTCTTTTACATAGGGATCGTTTGGATGGATCAATTAAAAAACAAGACAATTTTGGTAATTGTCGCATTTTACAAAACGACAAGTCAATTTGAATTACCTGCCCATCCCCCCAGACAATTGGAATTGACTCAAAACGAATCAATTCGAAATTCCACAAGCCAAATTGTTTCATCCAAATTTGCTGCTGACAAACAGGTCAATTTGGTCCAATTGTCCCAAAACTAGACAATTGGGTCAAACTGATCCGTTACAATTCCTCATCCAAACGACCTCATGCATACATTCTCATAAAACACATCAAGCAGAAATCATGGAAATTTGCTCACTATCTTTTTAGTTGCTCCGTGATACATAAATCTCTTCTTTCATCAAATGCACAAGATTTCATGTTCCTATCTAGCATAGATTATTAAATCACCCAACAGAGGAGAAAAGGAAATACTTCATCACTTTCTGTAAAGTTTAAACAATTTCCCCTCGTACTGCTCCCACTAAAAGATCAACATCCTACTTTAAAAAAAAAACCCCTTAATTCTAACAAAAGGATAGCAAAATGCATAACTTACTTGCTTCACTATGCTGGACCTTCGATCAGATAGCTGAGTACTTAGAGGCCCAACAAGTTGTTTCAGAAGTCCTCGGAAAGAAGGGTAGTCAGTGGCACCTAACAAGAAGGATCATAAGTGTTCCTTGTAATGAATATCACAGAAAATTTACAAAAAGATATCTAAAACGAAAAAGAAACAATCAGTCAGTTAGGAAATGAGCTACAGAGGAACAAAAGTTGCCACGAGATGCAGCACTAGTTAATTTGGATTTCATTGACCAGTAACCGCTTTTCCCAAGAAACCAAAAACAGCAACCATTATTGATGGAAAGAAGCTGGAATCCAGTGAAAACTCCCTAAATATCAACGTACAACTTTTTTATTCTGACCATCATTGACAGGAAATATTGCATCTGCAATATAAAAGCATCAACGCGGCCATACAAAATCTAGATATTATGATCATAATAGGATAATCATTTGTTAAACAATGAATCATTAACTGAAACCACAGAGCTAGTCTGGGAAATCTTATTAAACTAACTTTGAGCACAGACCAAGAACAGCACCCACTACGGTGAACTGAATCTTTTACATCAATAATAACGAATTAATGAACAGCAAAACTATCGACAGCAAGCGAAAATGTTAGGAGTTAATATTATAAAGAAGAAGCACAGACCTCCTAGAACAAGGGCTTCAACTCTCTGCATAGCGGCTATACGTACGGACCAATCCTTTTCCGGAACAAGGGTCATACAGATCTTCTCAATTTCCCTAATTAGCTCCTTTTCTGAGTAAACTTTATATGGTTCCATGGGCTTCTCAGTGACATCAGAATCTCCTACACAAAACAAACATCACATGGCACAAATGAAATCCCGGACACAAAAAAATGTCCCAATAAGTAGTGATGACTTGATTCATCAAAAAATAAAGTAGTGATGGCTAGAAAAAAAACATTGACGATCAAACAGTAAAATACTGAAAAGAAAGGACATATGCGGAGCTAAGGAAGAAATTCTAACAAGTTAACCAAAACACCAAGAGTTACATGGTTATTGGGGAAAAAATCAACACAAATGGCTGACCTCCAAAAACGGAAACCTCCCTCGAGGAACTCTTTGCCTTTGGACTATTTCTTTTGCTACTAACACTAGTGGGTTTCACATCCATTGCACCAAAATTACTAGAGAGCCCATCTGCAGAGCGTACATGAGGTTCAATTCGCTCTAGCCTCGCATTAATATCTTTCATCTGCAGTCATGCAATAACAGAATGTTATAGAGACAGACAGCAAAATTGTGCCATGAAAGAGGAAACAATTACAACCATAGATCCAACGTGATGTAGGATAGGAGATCCAGCAGAACGGAGTAATTCAAAACTCACCATTGACATAGGAATATGGTGGCGCAGAAGCTCGTCACGAAATTGAGTGCCAGCCTGTGTGTACATCTCCTGCAATAAATTAAAATTTTTGAATGAATAATTGATGAGTAAACAAGAACTGCACTGAAATGCATAAACAATGGACAGGAGTGTCATGCTAAGAGTAACTGACCTCAATGCATAATATAGCTGCTTCCCTGACACCAGGATTTGGGTCATTCAACATTTGCAGAATCTGACAAATAAAGAAGTTTCAGGTTATTTCTGCTGCAATAATCCTAGAACATATGAGGCCATTGCACATCATAAAAAGAATATATCATACAGGAGGAAGGATAGCCCGCTGCAGAGGTAGCTCAGTAGAGGCAAAAAGACCAATTGCAGAGGTAACTGTTCGAGCAAACTCTTCACGTACTCTCCAGCTTTTGTGGGTCCAGGCATAGGAGCCGGCTCTCTCTACAATGATTGTGGGTGAAGAAACCTGCATCAGACAGACATAATCATATCGCAATTCACTTCTAGCATGGTTTGTTAGTTGCTCTTCATTTGTCCAGGGAAGATCCCAAGGAAAAGGGTCAACATCCGCAGCAGTTCCATTTGATGTGGTGATTAAAGGTATGCTGAAGAAAGTACGAGGTACCACGTAGAGATATGGAAACACTTACAAAAATATAAGATATGCAGCAGCTCTGTGAATATCTATTGAAGTATAATAGAAACAACCATATACCATTGGACCAATGAGCTAGACCAAATGTCATGACTGCCATTGCAATTTAAGAAACTTTGTGCTTATCACAAGTACGCAAGCCCTTGCAGACAAGTTCAAAAGCACATGAAAGGTCTTGCCAGAAATCAGGCCGACCGTTATCAAGAAGATGGCACAGCATTGGGACCAAAGGTCAAATAACTACCAAGTTTGAGACTGGAATCACTGTACCATCTAGGACTTTGCGGATTAACTTGCCCTGTAGATGTTATTTTGCCGATGTTATTTTGAACATTTTAGAGGTACACGAATGCCAACAAATCTTTATATATCTAACGATCAGCAATTCTGCTAACAATCTATATCGCCTAATATGAACACATCCAGTTGGAGAGTCCTTCTAAATTGGCTGATGGTATACTTTCGCCTAGCCACTGAAAATGACAGAAGGGGTATAGAGGCTTTTTCTCCATCAAAGTTACAACACCAAATGCTGCTATCAAAATGAAAGTAAATTAAGAGCCTTGCGAAATTATCTATAGTTAGAGCAATCAAGCAACGCATGAGTAGCTTACCACTTATTTTGCCTATGGCATACTTCCACTACGAAGATTAAATTTCAAAAGCAATAAACTAGTCCATGAAGAGCCATCACAAGTAACCGCATCAAATTGTATATTCCAAACGAATTGGCATTTCAAGCAGACAAGTACCTCCATCAGCGTGAGTAGCAGCCGTCTGGCGGCGTCTCTAACCGGCTGCTTGGCATCGCCGAGCCGCTCGACCACAGCGGGAACAAGCGCATTGAAATGCAACTTGAAATGCTCACCGGAAAGCACGGCAGCCGACGCCAGAGCCTGAAGCGCGCCCTGAGAGACCTTGAAGTTATTGTCCTTGAGAAGATCCATGCAGCAGTCAACCAGCGCCGTCGTCTCGGTAGAACTTAAGCTCCGCCGAGAAGCTTCTAGATGCTGGTGTAGCCTCTCCACACCAGCCATACGCTCTTTTGTATCCTTGGCCCGCGCCAATTCCAGTGCCTCCTCCATGGCGGTAACTAGCACCGATTGATACCACTTCGGCTATTCGTTGATGGTCGGATCTAGCGAAATAGGGCCAGATCTGGCCCGTTTACCCCCGATTCTCGATAATTGGCGGCCGGGTATGTGAGATGGAGTGGGAGAAGCGGGTGCAGAGTGCAAGAGCCGAGAATGGAATTCTTCGCCGCCGCGATGAATCAGAACAGTTGGGAGGGGAAACGGCTGGGAATAGGACTTTGATACGGGTGAAGAAGGAAACAAACAAATTGAGGAAAAGAAGATGGGAAGAGAGTGAAAGAGTAAAGGTGACTAGGAGAAATAAGAGAGACGGAGCTGAAACATTAAAGAAGATGAAGAGGAGAGAGAGAGTGAGTGAGTGTGTCAATGTGAGTAGGGGCAACTGGGCAAGTTCGGCCTCAGCGTGGTTCGGGCAAGATCATGCGACTAGGGCATGGTTGTCAAGCCACTGCCCACTGGCATATCGACCGGTTGAACCAGGTTAAACCATTACCGGTGATGAAACCGACTGGAATATTACTGGTATAATGTTGTGGTCAATGCTGGTCAACACTGGTCAAACCCGAGAATTTCGAGCGGTTCAACCAAAAAATTTGTGCCGGAAATTAATCACCTGTCCTCAGCCTTCGTGCTCCCCTATTTCCCATTGACGACCAAAAACTAGCAGACCCCGATCCACAAAACCCCCCACAGCCGTGACATCATCCTGTCTCCGTCTCTGCTCCAAGCTGGCCTCGCTGCTCCTCCCAACGTTGTTGCGCCTCGGCTAATAACCTTTAAATTGTCATCATCGTTGAGCCTCCTCCGGCCAGCTTGCCGATGACAACCGCCGGAGATGAAATAGGGTTAGAGAATTAGGGGATTTTTCCAAATCATCATTTGGCGTGAAATAGAAGTGTGGTTAGAGGTGGATTTGAGGAAGATTAGTGGGTTAGCGATTGAATTGGAATTAGTGGTCAGAAGTGGATTTGGGGAAGATTAATGGGTTGAATTTTGTTGTCTTTTGCAGCCTAGTTATTCTGCTAACTTGAAGATTCGTTAGTATATACTAACTAATATCCAAAATGTATGAACTAATATCCAAGTTTGTTGAGTATCTAGATAGCACAGAATAATATTCAAAACATCACAAACTAGTATCCAGATAGCAGATATCAACTAATATCCACAATCACCAACTAGTATTCAATATGGATGCTTGATAGACCGTCATTTACACATGTTTTTACCCCCGTTCTTACACCGTTTGAGGTGTTGATTCTCGTGTTTTAGGCCGATTTCACGCTAGGTTGTGCTTGTTTGTGATATTTCAGGTCCTAGTACGTGAATGAAGGCTGAGGAGCGAGTCTGGGGTCGATTGGACGAAGAACGGACGAATGGCGAGGTTTTTGGGGAGCTGCACGGGCAGACCAGGGAGGCTGCACGGCCGCGCGAAGTGCAACTCTGGCCGTGCGCCTTATGCCGAGGAGTTGCACGGGCAACCCCTGAAGACTGCACGGCCGTGCACCCTGGCCGTGCAAGAAGGCTGAGTTCGACTTAATGGATACGCTGCGTTTTGGAGTGCACGGCCAGAATGGTGATGTGCACGGCCGTGCACCCTGGCCGTGCAAGTCGGGAAACCCTTTTTTAGAGCCTATTCCGAGCCAGAAGTGGGAGAATCGTGTTTTCAGAGCAAAAACAGAGCCCTAGAGAGAGAAAGTACGAAGAACACACCCTAGAAGCTGTCTTGGAGCTGGATTTCATCGAATCGAGCCTGGAGATCGTCATAGGAGTGAAAATCATCGTCCCGGAGCAGATTATCCTCATCGTTATGAGTATGACTAATCCGATTCTTGTTTTCTCTTCTCTCTCTATGGAGTAGAACCCTTCTCTCACTTGGGTATGAAGAACCCTAGTTCCTTGTGTTAGGGATTTGATTGTAATGACTTGGGATGATATTATTGTTTGATTTTAATCGAATGACGCATGTTTATTGAATTGATTTGAGTCTGATCAGCTTGTCTCAATTTCTGCTGCAACCTGAGATAGATAGAATCTGATTAGGTTGTTAGAGCCTCTTCATTCGATAGTAGGAGATTGGCTATACGAGAGTTAGCCAGTTTACTGCTTTGTACTGGTGTTCTTGGCGCCAGTAGTGGAGTTCTGTATTCATAGCCTCAGCTTTCTATCCCGGTGAAGACTAGTCGTCCGCCGGGTAGTTAGACTGAGAGGGCTTGGTCAGCTTAAGAGATTCCAAGCTACTGTCGGATCTTCCGCAGTCTAATCAACAGTAAATCAACCCAGGGAATTGCAATTGAACCTAACTAAGGGGCTAGGGGGACTCAATCCCGAGTGACTCTTGCCTGCTTTAGAAACCCTAACAATTTACTGCTTTCTTGTTGCTTTTACTTTTCACAACAATCACTCGAACTAGTTTGCTAGATAATAGAGAATCACGGAGTAAGCAGTAGATCTAGACCCCGGGTTGATAATTAAACTTGCTTGTTACTGCATTCCCGGACTGCGATTACACTTGGTCGCAGTTTGGTGTTGTGTTTTGGCGTGTCAAGTTTTTGGCGCAGTTGCCGGGGACCCCTCTAGATTATTGGGGAAACGTGAGAATTTGTTACTCTAGCTTTTATTTACTGCATTTTATCTCTTCCACCTGTGTGCCTTCACGGGTTGCTTCTGCTGATTGTGTGCAGGTAGTGCATGACCCGTAGCCAGTCGGGAGATCTACTACCACTTGACCAGGAGCTTGAACGAACCTGCAGGAACTCCAAGCGGGTTCTAAAGGCGCGACTGGCTGCGGAGAAGGCGCTGTCACAGCTACAGATCGGAGAAGAAGAAGAAGGAGAGATGGGTGATCCGTAGAACAACAATGTGATCCCCAGGGAGCAGACCATGGGATCCTACTGGACCGCTAGGGCTGCGGACATGAGGTCCCCCATTCAACACCCTCAGGTCCCAGCCAACAACTTTGAGGTGAGCACCTCCGTGATCACCATGCTGCGCGGTTCAGTAGTGTTCCGTGGTAAGGAGGGAGAGTGCCCTCGATCACATCTCAGGCGATTCCACGAGCTCATCGATGGAATCAAGATCAATGGGGTACCAGCAGATGCCATCCAGCTGAGGTACTTCCCATTCACTCTGGAGGGGCAGGCCAAGGAGTGGCTAGACACTCGACCTCCGGGCTCCATCACCACGTTCGCCAACCTGGCGGACAAGTTCCTCACCCGCTACCATCCTCCATCCAAGACAGCTGATCTCCAGAAGCAGATTACACATTTTTCTCAGGATGAGGATGAGACCATTAGGGATGCTTGGGAGAGGTACACCAGCCTCTTTCTCAGGTGTCCCAACCATGGTTTCAACGATGCGTTCAAGGTGGGTACCTTCTATCACGCCCTCTTCCCGGAGGACAAGCAGCTGATCGATTCGGTTTGTGGCGGGAACATGCTGACCAAAACCCCGCCACAGCTGAATCAACTCTTTGAGGAGATGGCGGAGAACGGTTATGACTGGGGCACTGCCAGGAGATCGCGTCGAGCACCCGGACGGGGTGTGCATGCTGTGGGCACCCAGTCATCTGATTTGGTGCAGGTGGTATCGAAGCTGGTTTCAGCTATCGATCGTTCTGGTTTGATTGCAGGTACAGGACAGCCGCAGGCGATGCACTGCCAGTGGTGTGAGAGCTCTCATCACACCGTGGAGGACTGTCAGGCGATGAGGGAGTCGTCCACTCCCCAGGAGCAGGTGGATTTCATCGGGAATGCCAGGCGCTTTGACCCCTACAGCAACACCTATAATGAGGGGTGGCGCCAGCATCCTAACTTTTCTTGGGGTGGGCCAAATCCCAGACCACCAGCTCCCCAGGGACCTCCCGGTTTCCAGAGGCCTCCATACCAGCCCAGACAGGGGCAATTTCAGCAGCAACAGCAGCCGCTCTACCAGCCCAGACAGGGGCCAGTTCCACCTCAGACGTAGGCACGACCATTTCCACAGGCAGGGGCAGCCCCAGTACAGGTTGACCCGATGGCGGAACTGAGAGATCTGCTGGGTTATCTGGCCACCTCCAGTGCAAGTAAGTTCACTAACATTGAGCAGTTCATGGAGAAAGCTTCTGGCAAGTTCTTGGAGCTAGAAGCTGGTCAGAGAAACACGCAGGCTGTGCTGCGAGATATACAGACCCAGCTTGGTGGTGTTGCCCAGGCTGTTGCTCGGAGGACTCCAGGTACCTTGCCTGGTCAGACCATCCCTCACCCGCAGAACCAGGATGAAAACGTGAGTGCCATCACGACCAGGAGTGGCAAGGTGACTGTCGATCCACCTGTTCGGGCAGAGGAGAGAGAGACTTCTGCTTCAGCACTTCCAGCTAGTCAGGAAGAAATGGAGAAGGAGGTTGAGGTGCCTGCTCCTAAACCGCAACCAGTGGTGAAGGAGTATGTACCACAGCTTCCCTTTCCTACTCGGTTGCACAAGGACCGACTGGAGACTTAGTTTGCCAAATTCATGGCAATGCTGAAGCAGGTGAATATTAGCATGCCCTTCGTGGAGGCATTATCGAAGATGCCCAAGTATGCCAAGTTAATGAAGGATCTCCTCACCAACAAGAGGAAGCTTGGGGAGCTGTCTACGGTGATGCTAAACGAGGAGTGTTCTGCCATCCTGCAGAACAAACTACCAGAGAAGCGAAAAGATCCAGGGAGTTTCACTATCCCTTGCATGATTGGTAGTTTGCATGTAGGGAAGTCCTTGGCGGATTTAGGCGCTAGCATTAATGTCATGCCATATTCACTGTTTAAGAAGCTAGGCCTAGGTGAACCCAGTAATACTAGGATGAGCATCCAGCTTGCTGATAGATCTATTGTGCATCCTAGGGGTATAGCAGAGGACTTGATAGTCGCAGTAGGGCCATTTTCATATCCTGTTGATTTTGTGATTTTGGACATAAATGAGGATGTTGATGTGCCATTGATACTGGGTAGACCTTTTCTCGCCACCGCCAAGGCGCTGATTGATGTTAATGATGGAAAGCTGATTTTGAGAGCTGGGGGTGAACAAATCACCTTCTCTGTTTCTGATAATATGAAACACCCCCAGCTCCATGATGATCTTGATTACTGTGATGTTGTTGCTGATTTTGAGACCGCACTCGCCATCACGAGTGCGGGTACTGATGATTTCCTTGAGCGTTGTCTTTTGCTAGGGGAACAGGCATCACAGGATATGCAGCTGGCGGAGCAGCTTGCGGAGCTGGACGAGGCTGCGAGCGAGGGGCGAGAGATGCCATTCAAGCCGATTCCCATCTCGCCCCGGCTCGCTACATCATTGGAGGAGCCACCAGAGTTGGAGCTTAAACCCCTCCCATCTCATCTGGAGTACACATTTCTCCGGGAGGGGAATAAGCTCCCGGTTATTATTAGCTCGGATCTGACCCCCGAGCAGAAGAGCAGGCTGGTGGCTCTGCTGCAGAAGTATGCCCGGGCCATGGCATGGAAGATCACTGACATCAGAGGTATTAGCCCATCCTTCTGCTCTCACAGAATCTTGATGGAGGATGAGGTTAAGCCAGTCAGGCAGCCGCAGAGGAGATTGTCTCCTAACTTGGAGGCAGTGGTCCGGGCAGAGATCGTGAAGCTCATGGATGCAGGGATCATCTTTGCTATATCTGATAGCAATTGGGTCAGCCCCACTCAGGTGGTCCCGAAGAAAGGCGGGATGACTGTGGTCCTGAACGAGAAGAAGGAGTTGATCCCGATGCGGACCGTGACCGGCTGGAGAGTCTTCATCGATTACCGGCGCCTGAACGACGCCACCAGGAAAGATCATTTTCCCCTACCTTTTATTGATCAGATGCTGGAGAGGTTGGCGGGCCATGAGTTCTATTGCTTCCTGGATGGCATGTCTGGGTACTTCCAGATTCCTATTGCGCCGGAGGATCAGGAGAAGACCACATTCACTTGCCTCTTCGGCACTTTTGCTTACCGGAGGATTCCATTTGGGCTGTGTAACGCACCGGCGACCTTCCAGAGATGCATGCTGGCTATCTTCGACCGACTGGTTGGAGAGATCATGGAAGTCTTCATGGATGATTTCTCGGTATATGGAGACTCCTTCACTCACTGTCTCCATAACCTGGAACTCGTTCTGAAGAGGTGCGAGGAGACTAATCTGGCACTCAGCTGGGAGAAGTGCCATTTCATGGTTCGTGAGGGCATCGTGCTCGGGCACAAGATCTCCAAGAAGGGGATTGAGGTAGATCGCGCGAAGATTGAGACGATCAGTCAGCTACCTCCTCCCGTTTCTGTGAAGGGGATTCGCAGCTTTCTGGGACATGCAGGCTTTTACCGGCGTTTCATCAAAGATTTCTCGAAGATTGCCCTGCCGTTGACCAAGCTGCTGGAGAAGGATGCGCCATTCCAGTTCACTCTCGAGTGCACAGCTGCATTTGAGACTCTGAAGGAGAAGCTTACCCATGCCCCTATCATGGTGACTCCTGACTGGTCTCTTCCTTTTGAGCTGATGTGCGATGCGAGTGACTATGCAGTCGGAGCAGTTCTGGGTCAGAGACGCGAGAAACACTTCCAGCCCATCTACTACGCGTCGAAGACCTTGAACGATGCACAGGAGAACTACACCACCACAGAGAAGGAGCTCCTCGCTGTGGTGTATGCATTTGACAAGTTCCGACCCTATCTGGTGCTCTCTCATGTGGTGGTTTACACTGACCACTCGGCGATTTGTTATCTGATGAGCAAGGCTGATGCCAAGCCTCGGCTCATCCGCTGGATCCTGCTGCTGCAGGAGTTTGATATCGAGATCCGGGACAAGAAGGGAGCCGAGAATGTTGCTGCAGATCACCTTTCGCGGTTGGAAGCCCCTCCGGTGGACAACTTCGAGGAAGAGATCGACGACTCCTTCCCGGGTGAGCGATTGCTGGCGATGACCCTGGTGGACAGCGTGGCCCCTTGGTATTCTGACTTTGCCAATTATTTGGTGGGCAAGCAGTTACCCAAGGGGATGGCTACTCATGCGAAGCGCAAGTTCTTCTCCGATCTGAAGCACTACTTCTGGGAGGATCCTTACCTCTTCAGAATCGGAGCAGATGGCGTGATCCGGCGCTGTGTCATGGAGCATGAGATGGGAGACATCCTGTCTCACTGTCACGAAGGACCTACTGGCGGTCATCATGGAGGAACCCGCACGGCGCGGAAGGTGCTACAGTCGGGCTTCTATTGGCCCTCGCTCTTCAAGGATGCAGACACCTTCGCACGCCAGTGCGACCGCTGCCAAAGGTCAGGTAACATTTCTGCCCGGGATGAGATGCCCCAACATATATATGTTATTTGTGAAATTTTTGATGTTTGGGGTATCGATTTCATGGGCCCATTCCCTCCATCTTTTGGCAATCTGTACATTTTGGTTGCAGTGGACTACGTCTCGAGGTGGGCAGAAGCTCAAGCCATGCCCACCAATGATGCAAGACGGGTCTGTTCATTTCTGAAGCAGCTGTTCTCCCGGTTCGGGACACCTCGCGCCATTATTAGTGATAGAGGAACCCATTTTCAGGGGCAATTCACTAAACTCCTCTCTCGCTATGGCGTTAGGCATCAGGTGTCGGTGGCCTATCATCCCCAGTCAAATGGGCAGGCCGAGCTGACGAACCGGGAGTTAAAACGTATGATTGAAAAGACGGTGGATCAGTCCCGCAAGGATTGGTCCACCAAGCTCGATGATGCTCTCTGGGCGTATAGGACTGCCTATAAGAACCCGATTGGCACTTCTCCCTATAGGCTTGTCTATGGGAAGGCGTGCCATTTGCCGGTAGAGCTAGAGCACAAGGCCTTCTGGGCCATTAAGCTGCTAAACATGGATTTGAGTGTTGCAGGTACAGAACGTAAGTTGCAGCTGCTGGAGTTGGAGGAGTGGCGTTACCACGCCTACGAGAACACCCTGCTCTACAAAGAGCGCACCAAGCGTCTCCACGACGCTAGGTTGAGGGGCCCGAAGGAGTTTCAGGTAGGTGATCGTGTTCTGCTCTTTAATGCACGCCTGAAACCCTTTCCGGGCAAGCTCCGTTCTAGGTGGTCGGGTCCCTTCACGGTGACCCAAGTTTTCCCGCATGGTGCGGTGGAGATCAGCAATGCTCAAACCGAGCCATTCAAGGTGAATGGCCACCTCCTAAAGTTGTACTTGGGAGGTGCTGTCGAGCGCGCAGAGCTGCTGATCAAGCTCGAGGACCCTTAGTTCCTCTACTGGCGTCCAGCTAAACGACGGTAAAGAAGCGCTTGTGGGGAGGCAACCCCACCGAGGTTTGCATTTTCTTACTCTTTTTCCTTTGATTTTGTGTGTTTTTGAGTCTTGAGACGTTGATCCAGAGTTACGTGTCATTTTTGAGTGAAAACAGGTTGATTTCGGGACCCCAGCAAGTCGCACGGCCAGAACCTCAGCTTGCACGGCCGTGCGGGTACACCCCCTTGGCCGTGCGAGCTCTCGGCCACAAGCGCACGGCCAAAAGAGCATATTGCACGGCCGTGCGCTCGTCCTGGCCTGGCCGTGCGCCTTGCACGAGCATTGCATGGCATTGCACGGCCGTGCGTTATGCCTGGCCTGGCCGTGCGTGCTCTCGGCCCAAAGTGCACGGCCAAATGTGCCTTGTGCACGGCCGTGCGCCTCTCCTCGGCCAGGCCGTGTCGGCCTGCATGGGCAAAAACCAAAGCTGCACGGCCGTGCGCCTCTGCCCGTGCAGCCGAGGCACGGGCTATATAAATGGCCGTGCACGGCCATAGTGGTCAGAAAATCAAAACCACTCGCCGGAAACCTCTCCCCTCGCCGGAAAACCGCGCCAAACCCCCCCTTTTTTCGATTTTTTCGGCCACTTTGGGTAATTTTTTCACCAAACCAACACCAAACCCACTCTTTCTACACCCAAAGCGGCCTATCCCTCGGGTTTGAGCGAGTTTGGGCGACGTTCCTGTCGCCGGAGGCGATTTCCGGCGAGCATCCGGCGAGGCTCTGACGAGCATTTCCGGTCAGATTTTCGGCGTTTCGTCGATTCCTTTGTCTTCCCCTCGTCATCCCCTACACCTCTACTTGAGTCTCCAGGTTTGATTTTGTCCCTAACTATGTTAATTGTGGAGAATTGAGTGTGTAGGGTGTATGTTAGAGAACCTCATTGAATCATGCGATTTGTGTGAAATTGATTGAGGGGAATGCATGGGATGTGATTGAAATATGTTGGGCAAAGTCCCATTTGCTTGTTTGAGCCCTTGTGTGCAAGAATTTGGCCAATTTCATGTTTAACTTAATAGTGCACACAAGGTGTTCGATGAAATGCCTGTTTTCCATGCCATGTTGTGGCCACCGGTTGGGGCCCTTAATGATGTAGTTTGAGGGTGTATTTGATATGGATGTGAACCTTGAGTTGCCTACTTTCTTGTGAATGTGCACCCCCACCCAGATTCTGCTTGATTTATCGAGTTTTTGACCCCCGAACTATGGATGAAACCATGGTTCGGCTGCTTTCTGTTCTTAAGTGTGGGGGTGGGCTTGACCTTTTCTTTGGCTCTTTTGGTTCCACGTTGGGTTGTTGTTTTGCAGGGCAATGGCGAAACCTAATCTCCAGCACCCGTTCATCCGGGATCTCAGGAGGGGCCCCACCGCAGAGCGCTTCAAGGCGGTCGCGGAAACCCCGTTTGGCGCCCACCATTGCTGGTCCAAACGGGAGTTTCGGCAATTGCACTGCTACGAGCAGCTCTCCGCCGTGGTCGCCAACACCGCATGGCGCCGTCTGCTCCAGATCTGCGAGAAGGTCTACTACGAGCCGGTGTGGGAGTTCTACACGACTTTCAAGCACAATTCCACGACCAGGTGCCATGACAGTACAGCCGTCCAGTTCAGGCTGGGCGGTGTCCCCCGGTCCTTGAGCTACCACGAGCTGGCCGAGGCTCTCGACCTCGACCTCGACGACAGTGCGGACTACGTCACCGAGGTTACTGAGCCACCGGAGGTGGACTTCGGGAGGCTGTACACCAGCCTGGCTCGGCCAGGCCAGACGCGTCCTTTCAAGTCCGGGAGGACCAAGGCATCTACCCTGCAGATCGAGTACCGACTTCTCCACCACCTGCTGGCGAAGTCTTACACTCCTGCATCTGACAGCGCCGGCGCCATCACAAAGAGGCCCCTGTACTTCCTCCATTCGATCCGCCAGCGCCGCCATCCTCTCCACCCGGGTTCGGTGGTGGCCAAGACATTCGAGAAGACGGCCACCGAGCTGAAGAGCCTCCACTGCGCCCCCCTCATCACCCGCCTGATCACCTTCTTTGGCCTTTCACTGCAGGGGTGCACCGAGGAGGGGGACACCCTCATCTTTGGCAGCGCGACGATTGGGAAGATGCTGCTGTTGCGAGAGAGGAACGGTGTTCAGTGGGTCGATGGATTTCCGGAGCCTCCTATCCCCGCGGAGCCCGTACCAGAGGAGGAGGCTGCCGATGCGGTGGATCCCGAGGAGGTGGTTGCTGCTGCTGATGCTGCTGATGATCCCCCACAGACTGCCTTCCATTTCGGGGGTAGCAGCTCCACTTTCCAGGGCCAGGATTACTTTGCCCAGCAGTTCGAGCAGCTGAGGATCCAGAACCAGCTGATCCTCGACCAGCAGATGCAGTTCCAGCAGCAGTACGCGGCAGACCAGGCCGAGTACTGGAACAGGATGGATGCTTATGACGTGCGGCTGAACACGATCCAGACTCAGCAGGACGTGACTCTCGCCCACATCGAGCGGGAGAAGCGCCGTTCCCGGCGCATGCAGGAGGTTTAGCAGCACCTGCTTCAGCTGATTCCGGGCGATCCACCTATCTGGAGGACTCCCTGGGATGACTCCCCTCCCCATGACGGTGCTGCTGGCGCTGCTGATGATGATGCGTTCATGAACGACATCGATCTCGACGATCTTGGCGACGAGTAGGCTGTACTCGTTGCCCGTCTCAGTGTGTTTGTTTTTTTTCTTTTTAGACTTTTGTGTGTTTGCTCCATGTGTGCGGAGCTTGAACTTAGTGTCGGTTGTTTTTGTTTTTGGTTTTTCCTTTGTGGTTTGATGTAGCCACCTGAGCTAACACTTATCCCTAACGCACAGTGTGCTAGTGTGTCTGGTGTTCGATTTGTGCAGCTTTGTCCACTCTCCCGTTTGTTTCTCGCTGACTGGTCCACTTCCAGTCCCCCAGCAGTGTTCTTACCCGGTAACATCGTTCCCCTTATCTTTCCCTCTACTCCATTGAGGGCAATGTCGTGCTTAAGTGTGGGGGGGGGGTGCTTTGTATCGGTTGGAATGTTTATGATGGTGCTTGGAGCCTAGTCCGCTGTCCGAATCTTACGATTTGAGGGCTCCAAGTACTGCTGTTTGATCATATTGGCACTGTGTTTTGATGGATGAATTGATTGGTTTTCGGATTAATGCATGAAAACTTGTTTGCGACTAGGACAACCTATGATGAGGACTGAGATGTGCAGTAGAACGATGTAGGGGTTCAGTTTTTCAACTGTTTGCTTGCCAACTGTGACTTGATCTGATTACTTGTTCTTAACAGCCGTTTATGCATCTAGTTCAGGGTATCAGAATGTGAGATAGAGCATATAGGTAGCCATGTGAGATTTGAGCCTGCTCGTTTCTTTCTTGTGCGATAGATCCCTCTTCCATGATGTGTAGCATTCACGTTGTCACTAGCTAAGATGATGGGGGCATAGGATTAGCCCACGCCCAAAACTGACTGTCCTGATGTGTCATATCCCCTAGTCAGCCCCTTTGAGCCGTGTGTTATCCTTTCTTTTGGTCTATAATGAAAAAAATCACCCTTGTTGCATCTTTTAGAAGGTTCCACAGAGTGGTTTTTATATATTCTCTGCTGTTTCTGCTAAAGTCTATGTGAGTGTTGGAGGTAGTGCTTAAAAGTTGGGCAGGTGTTTGAAATGTATGCAGAAGTGGTGGCTCTCTTAGGAAATGAAAAGAAAAAAATGAAAGTGAAATAAAGAAAAAAAATTTGAAAGAAAAAGAGAGCCACTACTAAAAATCTGAATAATGCCCAGTAAGCAGTGTTTCTTAGCAGTCTGGCTTGGAAATGCTGATGTTTATGCCTCCTTCGCTCTTGTGCTCTTAAGATATTGAGTAATGCAGAATAGCAGAAAGAAAATACCGGGTTGTTTGACTGTGATTGTGTTTTTGAGAAATGTGGAACCTTTTGCTATGAATACTTCCACCACCTAAAAGGCATTTTCCCCATTTCCAAGACCCTAGCCAGTCATTTGAACCTGTGTCTAAGACCTCCTGATTAGTTAGTGGTGACACCCCATATGTGAACTCTAGCATTTAGAGGCTGCCATCATGGTGAAGAGATGATAGGTATTGAGAGTAATAGCATGCGCATCTTTCGCATCAAATTGTCCTGACCCCAATGGTCGAGAGTGAGTGATTCATTTTCATTTTCTATATGCTCTTGTACCCCTGTGAGGACCTAGATTGCTCGGTCTCTATTCTGATGTCTTGAGTTGGATGCATGAGTTGACTGTTTTGAGTAAGTGGTTGAATCAAGTCTAGGTTGGCCAGTGAACAGAAGGGAGACTCTTCCTTTACTCGATTTGCTGCACTCGAATGTCCTTTGTGGTGGTTGTCCAGGTTGTTATTGAGGTTGTGCATGTATTGATGTTTGAAAACCAGTGCGATTCACGTGTTCTGTGCCTTTATGACTTGTCCCCAATGTTGGTTGATTGAAATATGTAAGCTTACCTAGTGTCTGACTTGGTTTGCTTGGGGACAAGCAAACGGTTAAGTGTGGGGGAGTTTGATAGACCGTCATTTACACATGTTTTTACCCCCGTTCTTACACCGTTTGAGGTGTTGATTCTCGTGTTTTAGGCCGATTTCACGCTAGGTTGTGCTTGTTTGTGATATTTCAGGTCCTAGTACGTGAATGAAGGCTGAGG
Source organism: Linum tenue (assembly GCA_946122785.1). Classification (NCBI taxonomy): domain Eukaryota; kingdom Viridiplantae; phylum Streptophyta; class Magnoliopsida; order Malpighiales; family Linaceae; genus Linum; species Linum tenue. The sequence continues at coordinate 54,356,306 of CAMGYJ010000004.1, read as the reverse complement.
AGCGAGTCTGGGGTCGATTGGACGAAGAACGGACGAATGGCGAGGTTTTTGGGGAGCTGCACGGGCAGACCAGGGAGGCTGCACGGCCGCGCGAAGTGCAACTCTGGCCGTGCGCCTTATGCCGAGGAGTTGCACGGGCAACCCCTGAAGACTGCACGGCCGTGCACCCTGGCCGTGCAAGAAGGCTGAGTTCGACTTAATGGATACGCTGCGTTTTGGAGTGCACGGCCAGAATGGTGATGTGCACAGCCGTGCACCCTGGCCGTGCAAGTCGGGAAACCCTTTTTTAGAGCCTATTCCGAGCCAGAAGTGGGAGAATCGTGTTTTCAGAGCAAAAACAGAGCCCTAGAGAGAGAAAGTATGAAGAACACACCCTAGAAGCTGTCTTGGAGCTGGATTTCATCGAATCGAGCCTGGAGATCGTCATAGGAGTGAAAATCATCGTCCCGGAGCAGATTATCCTCATCGTTATGAGTATGACTAATCCGATTATTGTTTTCTCTTCTCTCTCTATGGAGTAGAACCCTTCTCTCACTTGGGTATGAAGAACCCTAGTTCCTTGTGTTAGGGATTTGATTGTAATGACTTGGGATGATATTATTGTTTGATTTTAATCGAATGACGCATGTTTATTGAATTGATTTGAGTCTGATCAGCTTGTCTCAATTTCTGCTGCAACCTGAGATAGATAGAATCTGATTAGGTTGTTAGAGCCTCTTCATTCGATAGTAGGAGATTGGCTATACGAGAGTTAGCCAGTTTACTTGCTTTGTACTGGTGTTCTTGGCGCCAGTAGTGGAGTTCTGTATTCATAGCCTCAGCTTTCTATCCCGGTGAAGACTAGTCGTCCGCCGGGTAGTTAGACTGAGAGGGCTTGGTCAGCTTAAGAGATTCCAAGCTACTGTCGGATCTTCCGCAATCTAATCAACAGTAAATCAACGGCTTAATTGCAAGTTTGGTCACTCGAATTGCTATAAAATTTCATGTTTGCCACTCAAAATGATTTATTCCATTTATAGTCACTCGAATTAGTTGAACAGTTCAAGTTCGGTCACTCTCCGTTAACCTCCGTTAACTTTGACTGACGTGGCGGTCAACTCTGACAGTTGACCGTTAAATGTGTGACGTGGCAAATAAAAAATAATTAAAAAATAAAAATTAAATTTTTAGAAATTACACATCATTATCACAAAAAATTATAATTATAAAAAATGAAAAAAAAATTCCTTCCACGTAATTATCACAAAAACAAACAACTCAAACTCCAAGAATGAGCGGAGGGGAAGAAGAGAATCGCCGTCGTCGACACCGAAATGAGCGGCTTGCTCGCCTGCAAGCAACCAACGGAAATAATAACAATAATAATTTTTTGTGATAATTATTAACATGAATTGGGTGGTATCGACTGCGGAAGGGGTGGTGGTCTGTTTACACATTTCCAATAAACACCTCAATAATAACAATAATAATAATCGCCACCGCCATTCACAATACCATAAACAAAATCCGCCACTAGAATAAGAGATCACACAATAATGGCGGTGAACAAGAAAGCAATCGGAATAGGAGTCTCCATCATCCTGGTGGTCGGAGTCTGCATCGGCGTGATCGCCAGCGTCTCCAAGACCCACGGCAAGGGTCCTATAAATATCATAAGAGAAGAGAAGAGAGGTGTTAGCGTTTTTAGTAGTTTCGTTCTCCTCCGTCCTCTAACCACACGACACAACACATCGTCAAAGAGAATATCTATCGATGGCGCAGCAGCCGGAGGAGATAGGTATCGATGCAGAGTCACAGGCGCCGCCGCAGCCGCAGCCGCAGGTCTTCTCGTCCGTTTTCATGGACGCCAATCGCAACGTCACCCTCAAGGTACGTACGTAACTCAGCTCATGGCTCAGGTACACATAGTGAAGAAGCAAAAAAGAAAACCCCTAATTATATTTTTTTTTCTTTGTGGTAAATTAGTTCGAGGATGTTGTTTACAAGGTGAAGCTACCAAAACCCAAGTCGTCATCATCACCGTCCGAGAAGGTTATCCTAAAGGGTGTGACCGGAATAGTCCATCCCGGCGAGATGCTAGCAATGCTGGGGCCCTCCGGGAGCGGCAAGACGACACTCCTCTCGGCGCTGGGAGGTAAACTGAGATCCGGCGAGGTAAACGAGAACTCGAACACGTTCGGGTCGAGCCCCATTTTCGTTGGGTGCTTGCAGGCGAGCAAGCCGCTCATTTCGGCGCCGACGACGGTGATTCTCTTCTTCCCCTCCGCTCATTCTGGGAGTTTGTGTTGTTTGTTTTTGTGATAATTACGTGGAAGGAATTTGTTTTTTCATTTTTTATAATTATAATTTTTTGTGATAATGATGTGTAATTTCTAAAAATTTAATTTTTATTTTTTAATTATTTTTTATTTGCCACGTCACACATTTAACGGTCAACTGTCAGAGTTGACCGCCACGTCAGTCAAAGTTAACGGAGGTTAACGGAGAGTGACCGAACTTGAACTGTTCAACTAATTCGAGTGACTATAAATGGAATAAATCATTTTGAGTGGCAAACATGAAATTTTATAGTAATTCGAGTGACCAAACTTGCAATTAAGCCGTAAATCAACCCAGGGAATTGCAATTGAACCTAACTAAGGGGCTAGGGGGACTCAATCCCGAGTGACTCTTGCCTGCTTTAGAAACCCGAACAATTTACTGCTTTCTTGTTGCTTTTACTTTTCACAACAATCACTCGAACTAGTTTGCTAGATAATAGAGAATCACGGAGTAAGCAGTAGATCTAGACCCCGTGTTGATAATTAAACTTGCCTGTTACTGCATTCCCGGACTGCGATTACACTTGGTCGCAGTTTGGTGTTGTGTTTTGGCGTGTCAATGCTCTTATGTGTTATCTGGATACTAATTATGTGTTGTTTGGATACTATTCTGTGTTGTCTTGATATTAGTTTGTGAATCTGGAATAATAGTTGATTCATGGTGGATATCAGTTAGCAAACTTTGAATACTAATATGTGCTCTCTAGATACTTTAGTACTTGGATATTAGTTCATGTATTTTGAATATTAGTTAGTATCTGCTAACGAATCTTCAAGTTAGCATATTAACTTTCCCCTGTCTTTTGATAGCAAGCAAGCAGGAAAGTGGGAGGGAATTTGGGAGAGGTCGGCTAGCAGACGATAGACAGAGTAGGTTTAGGCAATTGTTTATTTCATAACAATTTCTGTAATTGCTTATTATCATAAAATATTCTCAATCAACCCAAATCCCATAAAATCCCAAGAAATACTCCAAATAACAATAATAATTATCAATATAATAACTAATAAACCAATAATATAATTATTCATCCGTATATTGTCTTAGGATAAGTCATTTAATTTTTTATCAAAAAATTTGGTTAAAACTGGCATGAACTGGCGCAAGAACTAGTTGTACCATGGTAGAACCATTCCACTTACAAAATCGGCGTACCGGCATAAACCGGTTTGACAACCTTGGACTAGGGCGAGCCTTAGAGATAGGGGTGGGCAACGGAAAACCAACCGGAAACGAATATTACTCTATTACCCATATTCAGTTTTTTTAATGTTATGGATACTCAAATACCTCTAATATTTATTACGGGATGGGATTAAGTTTTTAACATTCAGTACCAGTGGGTTACCCGTTAATACTCGTTTGGATAGTATGGGTACCTGTAATTACGATTTATCCACTATACAAAGACAATAGTCAATAGAGATTATGATGTTCATCTTGTGCACACCAAATTCGAACCATGTCCAATTTCCTCATTTTATTCTTTTATTATGTTGTGTTAAACAGTGGCGGCTTTCTTTGAATCCTTTTACTTTTATGGAGGTTATGTTGTTTGGATACTATTCTGTGTTGTCTTGATATTAGTTTGTGAATCTGGAATAATAGTTGATTCATGGTGGATATCAGTTAGCAAACTTTGAATACTAATATGTGCTCTCTAGATACTTTAGTACTTGGATATTAGTTCATGTATTTTGAATATTAGTTAGTATCTGCTAACGAATCTTCAAATTAGCATATTAACTTTCCCCTGTCTTTTGATAGCAAGCACGCAGGAAAGTGGGAGGGAATTTGGGAGAGGTCGGCTAGCAGACGATAGACAGAGTAGGTTTAGGCAATTGTTTATTTCATAACAATTTCTGTAATTGCTTATTATCATAAAATATTCTCAATCAACCCAAATCCCATAAAATCCCAAGAAATACTCCAAATAACAATAATAATTATCAATATAATAACTAATAAACCAATAATATAATTATTCATCCGTATATTGTCTTAGGATAAGTCATTTAATTTTTTATCAAAAAATTTGGTTAAAACTGGCATGAACTGGCGCAAGAACTAGTTGTACCATGGTAGAACCATTCCACTTACAAAATCGGCGTACCGGCATAAACCGGTTTGACAACCTTGGACTAGGGCGAGCCTTAGAGATAGGGGTGGGCAACGGAAAACCAACCGGAAACGAATATTACTCTATTACCCATATTCAGTTTTTTTAATGTTATGGATACTCAAATACCTCTAATATTTATTACGGGATGGGATTAAGTTTTTAACATTCAGTACCAGTGGGTTACCTGTTAATACTCGTTTGGATAGTATGGGTACCTGTAATTACGATTTATCCACTATACAAAGACAATAGTCAATAGAGATTATGATGTTCATCTTGTGCACACCAAATTCGAACCATGTCCAATTTCCTCATTTTATTCTTTTATTATGTTGTGTTAAACAGTGGCGGCTTTCTTTGAATCCTTTTACTTTTATGGAGGTTATCCTCTATAGTAATATTGACTTTGGAGGGGAGTTTTATTCTTTTGTGTGTTGTTGGCGTGTTGTCCGTTAATGACTAGAGGAGGCCTTAAGCCTTTAAGCATACAGTGACGGCTTCCTTTCATGCATACTGCTCATTTTTTTGGTTGCTCATTTAAGCATCTGTTGATGACCAGTTAAGTATGCATACTCCTCGTTTAAGCATCTTCATTTTATTCATCTCATGTTGGACGGTATATACGGGTAGTTTGGGTACCCGTTATCTATCCCGTACGACAGTATGGGTAATGGCTACCTATTAACCCGTACGGGTTTGGAATATTGGATGAAGTTTTCTTTTCAAATGAGAGTGGGTACCCGTTGTCCACCCCTACCTTGAGATGAGATATTCAGTGGTTTGGAAGTTGTTGTGTTTTGTGAATTGTTTCTTCTCTTTTTTTTACTAACAACCTGTGAGAACTTTGTTAATCAGAAAGAGAGGTTACCTCATTATAACCTCACCAGCTCGCACTTCTTTATCGTCCCTCTTCCATGTGTCGGTGTTAAACCTTAACCCAACCTTCTTGTGGTCTCGTCCAAACCTCTCGCTGCGGTGGTGTCTAAACCTCACCAGCTCTCTCCTGGTTTTGTTGGTATTCATCTAAAAGAGACATTGCCTGCATAATGATCTCTTCCTCTGGCCACTTACTCTAATTATACAGTTGTGCGTATCGTTTTTTCCATAGTGCCCATAGTAGCATCGCCCACTTCTACAACATCTCATTATTTAACTCTTTGACTAACTAGGTGACCCGTGCCAAACAATCTGGAATCCTTTGCATCATGAATGCGTCTTGCAAGGGGGCTCTCCAAATACGACAGCTCCAACTAGGGATGGCAACAAAACCCGAACCCACGGGTATCCACCCTACCCAATCCGGTCAACGCGGGTAAAATTCGTGTTGACGGGTTTTGGGCAGGGTTTGGGTTTAAACCCGTTCACTATTTATCGGGTTGGGTTGGGTTTGGGTTTAGGTAAACTCGCCCCATGGGTACCCGCCCACACCCATATAATTAATTTTCTCGGTATATTTAATATTCTAAACAACTAATCTTATTTATGTTTGTGGAGACATGTCTAATTTTTATTTCTAATTGTGTAGAATGAAGTTGATGTTATCGAGTGGAGAGTGAAGAAAATTAATTGAAAGGAAGAAGTTTTGAATTAATCATGTTATTTATGGATAATTTGTGATTTGCTTCAATTTTCTTGAGTTTTCTAGATTGGTGTTGAACAATTTGTATAGTTAATTTGTGATTTGCTTGAATTTTCTAGAATGGTGTTTTATATATGGATAATTTGTATTGGGAGATTGATATTTGACTTTAATTTTGATAGGAACTTGTTAATGAAAATTTTTTACGACAAAAACCCGTGGGTACCCATGAACCCGCGGATACCCAGCGGCAAAGCAGTCAAAATCGGGATTTTATGTAAAATCGAAAATGAGGGTAAAATCGGAATCGTAAAATCGTAGGATTTTAAGATCCATATAAAAATCAAGACGGAATAATATTAGTAAGGAAAATCATGAATAACACAAAAGCACATAACACTTACAATGATAATTTTTCAAGGTTAATGTTCCAATTTATCAAGATTAATGTTAAGAGGTGGTGAATTGATGAGATTAATACGTTGATGTGAATTGATTATAGTCCATGGTGGTTAGTGTGAGAGAACTAGATGATGTTGGTGGAGGAGAAAAAAAGAGGCATAATTTTGCAAATTCTAGGGAAAATAAGTAAAATTGACTCAAAGATTTGAATAGTAAAATCGTGAGATTTTAAAGATTTTAAGGATTTAAATCGTGAATAGTGTAGGATTTTATGGTCCATAGATTTTATAGTGAAATCAGAATCGGAATAGGTAAGTAAGATCGTAAAAGCGTAGGATTTTAGGATTTAAATCGGGATTTTAACTACTATGCCCAGCGGGTTGTGTTTGAGTTTTTCAAACCCAGTGGATTTTACCCCGGATTTATTCACAGATAAACCCATGGGTTTGGGTTGGGGTTTGACAAAATCCGACCCAACCTGACCCATTGCCATCTCTAGCTCCAAGCCTCCAACTGCATTCAAAGAATAAGTGTCATCGTGTCTCCTATTGATTACAAAAATGGCATACATCACTCCATCTTTTACTTTTACTGCTAACTTTAACCCCTGTTGGCAAAGCTTCTCGCGCAAAACACCACATAAGTTGTCTCCCATTTGGTGGGACATTCAGCGTCCATATTCCCTTTCGTAATCCTGCTTCCCCACTTCACATTATACGCTCCTTGATTTTAAAGTCTTCAAGCCATCTCTGGTATCCATCCTTGACTATGAGACATCCATTCTCATTATTCCAAACCATTTAGTTTGGTTTTGTATTACCTCTCAGCGGGATCGCTAGGATGGTTCCTATAATTGACAATGGAAAACAGCTATCCACCAATGGCACATCCCACTGATTCGCCTCCACATCTATAAGCTCGTGCACTACAGAATCAACCAACAGGCCCCTCGGGGCTGAATCAACGTATGTCGTAGGTTGATTTGGCAGCCATTTATCCCCTCTATATTCTTACTTGCGAACCATTCCTGATTCTTACTTGCAGGAGAATCTTATTTCATATGTAAATAAAATTATATCTCTCTTTTGGCACTCACCCTGATAATGCATATAACTACATCAATGCTTCCATGAAAACTCAAACCCGACTTCATCAATTTTCTTTTACTGTGGTTATTTTTTATTTAACCAAATAATTATGAATGATATATATGAGTAATTACTCTATAAGAAATTAAGTAAGTGAAATAATCTACAAAAATGGTTTCAAAAATGGTGTTTTTTTAACTCACCAATGGGTTCAATAATGTTGGATTATCAAGAGATTTAACCATTAATGGTTAACCGAACTAAAACTTTCAAAGAACTAGTCAATTATAATTTGCACAAACATATCATTTTTTATGGTAGTTCTAAATGATAATACTAAGTTAAGTATTCTACATCGGTTCTACTGATCAGTTGCTTATGCTTGCGATCGAGCTTTAAATTTATAAAGTCGAACCACACTCTCTATTCAATCCTAACTAAGCCAAGTATAACCTAGCTAGGGTTGTGGTAAAGTGGCTCGGTCGTATTTCAAGGGATCCCTAAGTGTACTATTACTTCGCTCCGAACTATTATCTAATCGGGTCGGAAGTTTGGTGAAGGGGTTGAACTAAATTAAACTACTTCTAAGGCAAAATAAACAACCAACCAAGTAGTTGGGAGGTCGCTAGAGATGAGATGGTTGCCTAGGGTCGAATCCTCTTAGCTAATGTTGTCAAGTAGGATTAATCAAATGTGGTGAGTGAGCTCTTTTCCGTGGGCTTTCGTTGTTATCCACACACACGCCTCCCCTAAACCTATATATAGCCACCTCGATCTAGGGTATCATATATGAGGCATTAAGCTTATGGCTCATTTCAATGGACACTATCCACCGTCCACACCGAGGTTTTATCCCAGGTTCTATCTAGGAAGGCTAACCTACGACAAGGGTTCGGTCTCCTCGACCACCCTAGGTCCCTATTCATACATCTATCGTGTTTTGATTCATGAAGCATACCCGTCTAACCCTAGAATTCCATACCCAGCGGGAAAACATAAAGTAGGCTAATAGAGAAGATTGGGGCGTCATCCCACAAACACAATCCAAGATAGAATAACATTAAAATCAACTAGATAAACACATTCTTACATAACCCATTCATACACAAACTATAAACTAGGGTTCATCTTCCCTAAACAACCATTAGAGATTCAAGTCATTAGAGAGGAAGAAAATACAAACTAGAAGAGGGGAATGATGGAATCAAGCTTCTTCTCCTTGCTTGCACCTTCTCCTTGCTCCTTGGGTTGATTGGATCTTTAATGAAGCTCTCTCAAGGCGTTTCCCTCTCTAAAACACTCCAAAACCCTAATTTTCTCACTCTAAGGAGGCTCTCCCTTTTCTCTTCAGCAGCTCTACTTTTTATAGACGCTGGAAAACTCGGGCTAGTTCGCGAGTGTCGCGGGCGCGATCTTTTTCCTCAGTCAGGATCAACGTTGCCCGCGAAGAAAGGGGAAACTCTCTGTACTCCCAATGGCGCCTCCTTCCAGAGTTCACGACCAGTGTGCCCATCTTCGCGGTCGTGATCTTCTGACTTTGGTCTGCGATCTTCTGGCAGACTTCGCGACCCATCTTCGCGATTGGAAACTTGAGCCTTTCAGTTGCGATTTTTGCCTTGTCTGGTCCTTCTTCTTGTTTCTACACATTTTGGCCCATTTTCTCCCCGTCTTTGCTCGTAATGTCAAATGCATCCCAAAACAGTATAATAATAAAAAAGGAACGAAATATGCATGCAAATGATATTTTGTAAAACACTTTAAGATCATTTAACACAAATTCACCTAATAAATGCAAGGTAACACCATTTTGGTCTTATCATCTACACATTCAATTTTTTTGACAAAATATAATCATATATTGATCAGAAAAAAAAGATATTTACATTCTGGAATTTAACCAGACCATAAAATCAAAGAAGCAACTCGTAGTCGGGTACAAATGAAGGGTCTTCCTAGCCATCAAATGGGCTACCCTATTACTACGCCGACCTACAAACCGTGGGGGTTGGGACGGGTGGAGAGAAAATCTTAGACAAAGAGGGGAAGTGGAGGGGGGTTTATATAGGCCACAAACTGTGGGGGTGGAGACGGTTACTGTGGGAACACAAATTGAAGACCGTGAGAGTAGGGGGCAGTTTTCAATTTTCAAACATAAACAGTGCTGGGGGTGCGGTTTCTTCACAGGGGACACGGATCGCTAAGTTGGCCGCCGGACAACCGTCAGATCGTGGGAGATATGACCACCACGTCCACATGGTTAGTGGGTGAAAGAAACGCAAACCGTGACTGCCCCTACGATCTGCGTCTAACCGTGACCCCATGCGGTTTGTATTTAATTTTGGTATAATTGGAATTATTATTATAAAATTGGTATTTTTGGAATTACTTAGTTTAGAGTGGTATTTCTGGAAAAAATCGTAATTCTTTCGGTTATGAAGGGGATTGCTATTCATCGCCCTAAAAATCCTTATTCGTCGTCCTAATCATGTTAATTTCACTTTAATGTTCTTAGTTATTTATTTGCCTTCTGAACACAGCGTCACCGGAGAGCTTGGATAGGTCGGCAACCCGTCTTCAGCGAGTATCGGGGGGGGGGGGGGGGGGGAAGCAGCAGCGGTCGACGGGCTGGGGGAACGGGAGCGGCGTATTGGAGAATCGACTTTTTAAAAACTAGAGAGCAATGGCTATCCACTACAACAAAACTCATATATAGTGGCTAAGAGATTTTGTCTCTATAAGTCTATTATTTGCCTCTGTATATATTTAGAGGCAGATAATACATTTGCCTCAAATACTCCAGTGGCTATAGCTCTGTAGAGGCAAATATAGCAGCATATATTATCTGTTCCTAGTTAAGGATTTTGTGACTAATATTTTAGCCGCTAATGTCACTTTTATTATGCCTTCATATCCAATATTATCTGCCCCTAGAAGGATCTTTAGCGGCTATTAAAATTGCCTCCAATATTATCTATAGAAGCATATATTTTTGTTTCTAAACTTAGCTAATGAGGCTATCAAATTTGCCTCTAATATTATTTGTGGAGGCATATAGTTTTGCTTGTGAAATTATTTTAAAGGCTAATAGATATACTTTTGTATTGATTTATTGGATTGATTTATTGTAAAAAAATTGATTCAGAAATATTAATATATTGTACAACATTCTATTGATTCCATTAATATGATAATTGAACTATAGAGTAATGAGTGTACATAAAGATCGAAGAAGAGGGAAATTAGAGTGCAAAAGTGGGGAAAGTAGATGACGCCTAGCATTAGTGCTAATACACTAAATACATGTGCCTTCAATGATATTGTCCTCTCCTGTATGAGTCTAGCGTTCAGTCAGATTTTCCTTCTCTTGTTCATGCTCCCTTCAATGAAACCACCATAGCAATATAGCCAAGTCGTCGGTTTAGAGCTCGCCCTCACAAATCTTAGCAGCTTCACTCCAGATCTGGGCAGTAGAGGTCTCGTGTGTGATAATCAATCGCCGCCCTTCTTTTTTGCGAATTCGAAGTGAAGGTTATCTGCAGGTAAGAAAAACAACAAAACAAATCACACACAAACAGAGTACCAGCATAAACAAGAAAAGAAAAGCAACATCGTTCAGGCTACAAGCGAAGAGGGATGCAGACTCCAGTGAATTTGGGGTCTTCGTCGGGTGTGGAGGCGACAGAGAGGCTGGTGGTAATAGAAGATCTGTCATCACTGCAAGTATCCCTCTCGTCACCATAAGCTCCCACCCGGGCGAAGATACTTCCTGGGAGTGCGATTACAGTAGTTCAAACGGTGCGATTAGGGATTTGGAATATGTCACGTATTTTGATGGATTTGGCAGAGTAGTTTTCAAATATAGAGATCCAAATGAATCTAGAATCAAGACAGAGCTCATCGTAGATGGGTCTCAAGGATCTAAAGTTTTGTAGATCTAGCGAGGCTTCAGGGTTTGGTCTACTTACGCCAACGATGGGGTGCAGGAGAGGGGGAGAATGACTCCGATGGTGAGGAAGACTCGGTGGTGGTGACGGAGATGACGCCAACGCCGGATTAGAGGAAGACGACATCGCCGGAGAAGATAACAGAGGCCCTTAGAATGTCAACTAGTAGAGGCATCAGAAGCGTAGCGGCGTCGGAATCGAGGAGTGGGAAGCGGGGCGACAACGACGAGGAGGTGGAAGCTGAGCAACGATGGTGAGGAGGAGGATCTGGCTGGATAAGGAAAAGAGGGTCGTTTTTGGTTAAGTGAAGAAAGAAAAGATTGGGACTTGGGATTGGGAGGGATCAGACATACGAGGGTGATGGGGACAGAGATAAAGAGTAAAGTAAGAAAGAGAGTATTTGGGAGGATATTTGACATTTGAATAATAATTTGGGGGAGAGATTGAGCGGGTCAGGAGAGATTCAGAGGGAAAATTGACGCCTCTCAAAAATTGGAAACTTTGAGGTTGGAGCCAAAAATTAACTATCTCAAATAAAATTACCAAATTTGTTATATATTGATAAAAAGGCTTGTAAACTATCAATTTGATAGTTAATTATTATTTATCAAAGGCTTGTACTTTTTTTTTTTTTTTGCAACAGGGGAGGCTTCACAGCCAAAGCAAAAGAAAATACAGGGGAGGGAGATTAGAGAGTAGGATGGTTCCCAGGAGAACGAACAACGTTCCTGGGGAAGGATTGACCTCTACAATCATCACCAATAATGATTTGAAGGGCTTGAGGAGGTGCTTCTAGATCGTACTTGCCGTAGGGATAGACGAGACTGTGCTTCGAGAGCCAGTCCGCGACTCTATTCCCTTCTCGGTAAGTATGAACTAGACGCACCACCCAATCTTGAGCGATTCTCCGTCTGATAGCCGTAAGCAGGGTCACCATCGGATGAATGGGATCTGTCCTCTTCTCGATGAGTTGGAGAGCTAATTGTGAATCCGTTTCTAGGACCAACATTCTGCTGCCGAAATTCCACGCCATTCCAAGTCCGTGATAAATGCCCCAGAGTTCCGCATGCACAGCTGAGCAGGTACCTATCTTTGAGACAAAGCCTCGAATCCATCGGCCACTGCTGTCTCTCAGAACGCCGCCCGCTCCAGCCGGTCCTCGAGTTCCATTGGCCGCACCATCAACGTTGAGTTTGCTCCACCCCGGCGGAGGAGGAATCCAGCTGATCTCCCTAGTTATGCGCTCAACCAAATCTGTTCTTCGACCCAGGTTATCCTTTGGAGCCATCCAAGCTTGGTGCCAAAGATTGGCTTTAATTTTTATAGCTTGGACTAGCGAGGAAGGCGACAGCGTCTTGTTGGCTCCTTTAAAAATCCCTTCGTTCCTGTTTTTCCAAATGTTCCAAATAGCAATGCTGAAGAACGCATTCCAAGGCGTGTCAGCCACATGTTTCTCATCCTTCTGCAGATTCGCAACGATCCATTGGGGCAGAGAGCTGCTGAAAAAATCTTGCTGCTGCTCGGCTGGGATTGTACGAGCCCAGACAAAAGCTGTCGGAGGACAGTCTCTAAGGATATGTATCGTCGTCTCCACTTGGGCTTGTACTTTTTATTTAATATCGACAGTGGCTATTGTAAATCTACCTCCATAAATGATAAGGTGTTAAAATGAAAATAACAATTTCCAACGTAATATTATTTAGAGGCTTATGCTACTAGCTATAGGGGCAAATTTTAATCTGTTGTATATACAATAGTTTTAGTGGCAGCTAGTAATATCTATAGAGGCAATTGTACATTTGTTGTCTATGAAGAACTTTTAGAGGCATATAATTGTAGTTACAGAGGCAAATTTTATATATGTTGTATATAATGAATCTTTATAGGCAATTATAATATTTGCCTCAATATTTAGCCACTATAGGTAGGTTTTGTTGTAGTGATCAATAGATATTTAGGAACCACCATGAAAGTTTCAAAGAGAGCAGCGGCAAATTGGTTTTTGGCTGAATAGAAAAACCATAAAACAATGGCTATTTGGCTGGACGACATTTACTAATTAATGGATCATTACTAACCACCATGGGTATTTGGCTGAACGACAACACTTGCTAATCTCCTCAACAACAACAGTAAGTCAGGGGTTGGGTGAACGGCAGCATCGGCCGGTATTGGTATTTGGCTGTTGGGAAAGTTAGGGATTAGGGATTGCAAATGGAAATAGGAGTATAAACGTCAATGTAGTATGGTTTAGGGTAAATTTTTTATAATTTTAAGACGACGAATAGCGATTCAAATAAAGTACCCTTTTACTGTAAAAACACCACAACAAAAAAACATCTAAATATAGTTGCTGTGATATAAATGTTGAATTGTTGATGCAGCGTGCGTGGGTGAGGGTAGAGGTTCAGGTCTGCTCGAGGCGCCGGGTGGTGCTTTTAAATTGCTAACGCCACGTCGGGCTAATTGTCTCTCGACCTGTGTTGCCCGTTGTTGTGCTTCCGCGACGTTCACTGGATCAAACATATTCAGTACGTCCTGCAGCTGTAGGCGCAGCCCACCAATATATCGGGAGACCAGTTGTAGAGGAGACTCATTAGTATCGACCCACGCCAGGAAAGAGTAGAATTCCGTCGAATATTCGTCTACCTTGTGAGTACCCTGGCGAAGATTCTGGAATCGCTGGTATAATTCCCGATCAAAATTATAAGGCAAAAATGCTGCCCTCAAGTGCTTCCTGAACTTGCTCCAGCACGTAATCTTTGCCTTGCCTTGTCGTGTTCTGGTGAGTTTCAACTGCTGCCACCATGCCTGTCCGCGGCCGTGTAATCGGATCGTGACCAAAGAAACGCGCCGATCATCGGGAACTTCTTTGAAGTCCAGAATTTCCTCAACCTGAGATAGCCAGTTGATTACTTCCTCCGGCTTCATGTTGCCATCGAACTGGGGAATTTCTACCCTAAAGCCCTGTTCCCACCGGTGGTTAGGGCGTTCAGGTGACTGATTCCGCAGTCTAGTGAAGGGGTTTTCGTCGATGATAATAACGTCATCATATTGGCGTTGCATCCGTACGGCTTCGTCCATTCGCTGTGTCAAAATCTACACCTGGGCGTCGCAGCTCGTCGTTGTCGCGGCAAACTTCGGCATTCTCACGTCGCAAATCAGCAAAGTCAGCATCCTTCGCGGTCGCAGCTCACGCCGTTCTGTGGGACGGCATCCCTCAAGATCAACCGGGCTCTCGATACCAATCTGACGCAGCTTGCGTGGGTGAGGGTAGAGTTTTACCGTAGCTCGTTGATTCCACGAATACCCGAGAGAGACGATATTTGCGAGGAACAAACTCCTCTTTTCTTATTTTATTCCAAATCCGAAAAACTACCTCCAAACACAAAGACAGACCGCCTTTATAGAGAAGGCTAACAAGAATCCTAGTCCAACGTAAACAAAGAAAAGGTACCGACGAAAATCGAAAAATTACGTAATGGTCGTCAATAATAAAAAAAGACAAAACAAACTTGTTACGTTGCATGGCTGCCGTTCCCATTATGGACGTCCTCGACGTCCTCATCAATTGTTGATGAAGGCGGCAAGCGGTCGTCACAGGTGAGCCTGTTGTTGAAGTTGGTCCTGTCAGTCAATAATAACATTTCCATCAGAAAACGTGAAGGATTTTTTTCTACTTTGGTTGTTGATAGGGGCCAAGGAAGCAGAACGCATATTAGAGAAATTTTACTTACTTCGGACACAAACAACGCATGGAATCCATTCGGAACCCTGTTGGGCAATTCAATAACTGCGACAGGATCAGCAGACATGGTCTTGGCATTTACAACAATTGTTGACGACTTTCTGCATAATATATATCACAGGGGGTTCACACTTACACTTACACAGTGAGAGACGAGAAGGACGGAAATGAATTTCGGTTAATTTGGGGCTTACCCGGTCAATTCATCGTGCATAAAGCATATCAGGTAGCCATCATCTTCCTCAGAAGTGACCCCAGGCACCCTAGGAACAAATACTGCTTCTGAACCATATCGTCCAGGTCCCAGCTCGAATATGCCTTGAACATTTCCTCCAACTTCAAGATTAGTCTTTCCCTGCTCCGGTTTCGCGTAAAGATCGAACTTGATGATCCCTGTGATCTTGGCAAAGCTGTTGATGGCTCCATACACATATCTCTGTTTCCTGCCAGTGTAGCTCTCATTTATCCTGGGGAAATCGACAGCTGATGCAGCCAGTTTCCTCTGTGAAGCAAGTCCGCTTTTCATGTTGAATCTCATCTCATGCCTGCTTGCAGCCAAAACAAGCAAACATTGAAAAAGCAGACGACTTGGAGCTTTCCAGGAGAATCATGAGATGAGAGCATGTCACTGAATTATTCTTACAGCTCGGTTGTGAAACTGTCAACTTTTTCTTTCGTACTGCTATTCATCATGTCCAAATCCATGTTTCCAATACGGCAAGTGATGAGCACAATATCATCTCCTTCCTCCCAAGCATTGGCTAGTCAATAAGAGAGAGATAGTAAACTGAGGCAGAGACAGACTAGAGAAGATAATGAGCCAAAGTGCACCATGGAAACCTCATCAGCGGTTTAAAAGAGTTGGCATACATACCATTATGGAATATAAAGCAGTTTGGCAGCTCAAACCATCTAATCAGAAGTTCATCCTTGGCATATCTTGGGAGAATCCCGAAGCGAGAACTTTTCATAGCATCGAAATGTAAAATGAAGCCCCTTTCTGTCAGCAGTCTCTGGTGGAAAAGCAAAATTGTATGCGATTTTAGCTGTCTAGCTACTTCAGTGCTCTCTTCCGAGGCAGCAAACCAAAAGAAATGAGTGTACCTTTGGTCGGAAACACAAAGGAAGATCCATAAAAATTGCATAATTCTCAGTGATAGCGAAGTCATGCATCATGATGGGCTCTGGTATGGTTATTGGTACAGGATCGTGCATGAAACCATCTTTTGAAATGACTCTGTAGGTGATATATGGTGGCTCAGTTGCATAGCCGAAAGCGAACATTTCTCCTGTATTTAGCAGGACATTGAGTGAGAAAAGGCTTTCCTTTCAAAAAAAAGTCAGTTAAGCAGGATGTCACCTGTGAATGGATCTACTTTGGGATGAGCAGTGAAAGCGTGTCCGAGTCTCTTGTCATAATCTAGCAAACCAAGGGTTTGCAGATCTCCATCTTCCATGACTTGAACCACATCTGCAGCATGCAATAAGTGAGATTGTCAACCCTACCGAAGAAAAAGAGAGCATCAAATAAATGGTTCTCCCAAGGAAGTCATTTGCTTTTCATCCAGTAAATATCAAAGGCAGACTGAACATGAAGCTTACAGGGTTTATCAGCCTCTTGAAGGGCCAGGAGCCTGCCATGGTGATAAACCAGAGCTGTATTAGCTGGAAGAGGGTATAAGAGAAGGTTAGTTCCGTTGTATTGCATGAATAATAAAGCATCAAGTATGAAACTCAAACCTGTAAGCCACAAGAGCATAATGTGCCATGACTGTGAAGAAACTTACCAGTCCCAAGTCCATACGACATGTCCAAGACTTTCAACTTCTCTCTCAGCATACGCAAGCCATAGGCGAACAGGCCAAAATAACCTTTAAGGTCACCTAACTGCAATTAAATAAAACACACGTATGATTGGCTTGCAACTGGTAGCTAAGCATGAAGGGACAACAGACCAAGACAAGATCCCACCTTGAGAAATTTGGCACCTCCATAAAACTCTTCCTGTTTGAGATGTGATGTCTTCACGTAGCGGCAAACATATGTTGCCTTTCCATCTTTGATGCGCAACCCATGAATCATTCTGCAAATTTATCCGCAGAACAAAAATCAGGGGGTGGGGTTGGGGATCTCATAAAACCCGTATGAGCATAACAGCTACTCATCTTCACAACATACCCATCCCCATCAAACCTGCACCAGACAGTAAAGAAAGAGTTAGGTAATCATATAATCTCTGTAGAAGACAATGCCTCAGAAGCATATGAACAGAAGTACAAAGCAAAAGATACGCATGCTGCAGCTAGAAGAAGACATACCAATGGTAGCCAGCTATAGGGGGGAACTTGGGATTAGGGCCAACCCTTACAAATTCGCCATTGAGGCAATCCTAAAGCATCAAAAGGGACATCAGTATTCAGAGAAACACGAAAAGAGAGGAGGGCAAGTTCAGAGTTGCGCCATGGGTCTGTTTTCATGTTCAAAATGTTAAAACTCTCAAGGCCAGTGAGGAGTGAACACAACAAGCAGAAGCAATTACTGATCTTCTCTACTTCACACAAATGCGAACTAAAAATCTCTAGCTTCATGTTCACGGTTCAAAATATAGAGGGAACTCTGCATGTTCCCAAATGGCGGCCACTTCATCCAGATTCTCAATGATCAACGTTGTTCTGGTCAAGTTAAAGCTAGTCCCAAAACCAACGGGGTGGAGGAATTAGATAAACAATAATTGATAACATCAAAGACTAGGGAGACAGCAGACACCGTAAGCGGAATCATTAGTTAGAAAACAGCGACTTATTCTAAATTAGAGGCTCACAGGGAGGTTTCCTTTAACGGGAAGATCAGCGGCAGGAGGCGTCTCATCGAGGACGGGAGCGAAAAGGCCGGCGAGGTAGTGAAGAGGCTGAGGCGAATCGTGGGCGAGCTTCACCGCCAATTTCTCCGCCAAGTCGATGGCTGTGGAAGCCAATCCGCTTCGGGGCTTAGGATTAACCTCCACTATCGCCGGGCCGCCTTGTCGATCATTCTTCTTCTCTGCCCCATCTTCCGACTGCTTCCCCATTCCACTTTGAGTGAAGACGACTGCTAGAGCCAGTGATGTAGCAATACCAGCAAGGAAGAGAGGATTT